>WOVY01012970.1:0-27530 GCA_013436015.1 Rhipicephalus annulatus
GCTACATACGGAAACATAAGGAGTTTTTGGAAATATACGGAAGTTGTATGGCATTTACGGAAAGCTTCTTATGGAGTATACGGAAGGATAAGGAACTTGTATGGCGTATACGGAAAGCTTTTTAATGGAGTATACGGAAAGGATAAGGAAACTTATGGAGCATACGGAGAGTTCATTATGGAAGATATGGAAGGATAAGGAAAGTGTATGGAGTGTACAGAAGCTTTCACTAAGAAAATGCAGAATGTAAGGTCTTACGGAAATATACAGATTTTGTAAGGTGCTTACGAAATGTGTGCATAGTGTATGAAAGGCATGTGGATTGTTGCAAAAATGGGAAACTGTCTACAGTTGTTGTCACATTTTCAGCAGGAAATCCGAGCTCTATAAAGTTTTAAATGAATTCACAGTGACATATATAGTACAAAAGAATAACGCAGGCTAGTCTGTGTTGTCAGTCACCGCCTGTTCGCCCTTTTCCAGAAAACGAGGTACACTTACTTGTTCTGCAGATGACCAGGTGCTAAAGTCTGTCAAACGAAAAATGTGTCATTCACAAGGAATGAACAATAACTGTCAATTTACTTGCATGCTGTCACACGAAAACAAATCAAGCAAAAAAGCATAACTTCAAGGGCTTGTTTTTTTGGTAGAAAACAATATATGAGAACTAAATTCAATGTGAAAGGAACTTGTCAATATTAATGAAACTGTTCTCATTAACATTGGCAAAGAGAAATGTCATTTTAAAATATCGACCATGAGCTTAGCTCTCCTGAGAGCACCGACAAAGAAATGAAATCTATGAAACTAATTGCATGTAGCCTAAAAATAATTTTTATTGATAGTATGTGCTCCTACACCTATAATACAGCTATACACAACTTGCCACAGCTTCACGACAGAACGAGGTAGGGGCAGAGGGAGTGGTCAGAAAATAATTAAGTATGAGAGCACAACTGATATGTACTACGGACATAATAATGGTGCTTATCATTGATGCTCGGATGGTCGTGTATAGAGCTGGGGTTGTTTTGAGATTTTCAAAAGCATTGTTTCAGACCACCATGCAGATTACGCTTTAATTGTAGTGCTACATAAGACACACAACTTATGGGCCAGCTTTAATGAATAAGAAGATTATAGGTTAACAAATGCTTTAAAATATATCATATCATGGCTGCATGGACGCATACAAGCTATGTAAAGCGCAATAAAGTGAGGACGCATGAGCTTCTCTTGATGCTTCAGTTCTACATAGATGCTTCAACTGTGCTGCAAAAAATTTAACCAATATCTGTGTGTGCAACATTGTCCATTTTAAACTATCTATATGTATATATATAATTCCTACTGCGAGTTAAGCTACGTAGCACTCCATAACTCTTCCTTTTATTAAAGGCAATTTTTCAAACAATCAACGTTATTCATTTTCTGTCTCATGACTTCGTGCCCGCAATTCTTGGTTTGGCTCGATCACATTGTGTGCAGCCCTTATTTTGGAGGAATCAAAAAACATCAACCAAAATATATTTTGGAACTGCTTCTCGTGATATTGCCTTCCCTCAACTGCCACAGCTTGAGATGACTCATATAGCAAGTCTCGCGCATACCTAGGGCCTACCCTTGAAGAAACTGGTCCGGCTGTGAATGCTCAGTTTTATCTCAAATAAATTTTTTGGTTTGAGTTATCTCACTTTCTCGAGTCCCTTCACAATCAAGCAGACCAATGTTCCCCTTAGTCCTTACTTTTGGTTATTATTAAAATAATTAAAATTAATAATGAAAATAAAAATACTAATAACTGTTGCGCAAAAAACACAGTCCCACATACGTACTTGAACGCAATATTGCTTTTATTTTGTTTTAGAACCTAAGGCATTAGAAAAGATAGCAGTACAATAAAAACGTTGAAAAAAAAAACAAAAAAATTTTGACTTGGCGGGACTCGAACCTGCGCCACTCAGTTGAGCTCGTGTACGTGAACTGAGGGCGTTAGCTTGCTAAGCTAATCGCGGTGGGGTGTGGTGTGTGTTTAAGTTATGTATATAAATTTGCTTTTTACACGCTATGTGTTGGCATATTTATGTACGATATGCGATCGTATCTATTGTTGTGTGCATATGTTTTTGGGATTGTATATACGTCACATGCTTTTTCGCATGTCTTTCAAACTATAGATTGCTGCCCCGCCGCGGATGAAAAGAAGTATTTTTCACACCCACCACAAGCTTGAGCAGTTGAAGGTTGTTTCCCCGGGGCTCTCTTGCGATTGAGTCGGCCACCACAGGGAATTAGAATGATACGCCATTAATCCCTGCATCTAGCTGTATTCCACTTAGTAGCTCTATCGCTTGATGACAAATCGAGCGCGGGGCCGACGCTATTGCGCACGACCATGCTCGCGTAGCGGCGATGTCAGCTGATGCGCCGGCCGGCTTGCTTCGATTTGCTTCAGAGCAAAGAAATGTCATACCTTGAAAGATTGCGTACTGCACTATGTCAAAATGTTACTGCTTTGTAGCCATCCTATGATTCATTGAGAGTTGATAACTCTGATATCACTACTGTAGAGCTTTGCGTCGGCGACACGCACCGAACGTGAAACCGCACTACGTTAGTCGTAGAAGCAGTAGGAGGCTGTCGTCTGCTAGAACAAAAAACAAAACAGACCTTTGAAATATTCATAAGTTGTAACTTGTTTTTTGAATAACCGTTTATCACTTTTAAAGTTATTTTGCCAGATAACGTACTTTTTTTCAGTTTATAGCAGCGACAGATGTTTTTTTTTATTTTCCTCACACACAGATATCCAAGTCAAATCCATTCACAGCTAAAGCCACATGTTGTTTGTCTTCTTTGTTTAACGTAGGCATACCGTTTCGTTGCATCTCTCATGTGTTCGCGCTGCTACACACGAGAGCACGAAATGTTAAAATTTACGCAAGGAAGGGCCGTTCCTCGTTCGTAAGATTGCTAAGATTGCGCCCTATTCCCGCGGTTGTTCGAGTGCGGATCAAGTGCGAGTCGTCCAAGGAATCGGCGGGTTGGGCGGGCGCTCGAAGGACTCCGAGGTGACGGCTGACGCCTGTGGTTGCTTCCCTCAGGACAGTGTGAAAGAAACTAAAGGTAAGGAGGAACACTTTTTTATGTAGACCAAGTATGCCACTCAGTGCAAGTGTGTGTTGCTGCACTCGAACGAGGCGTCGTGAAACGGCAACCTTACGCGCCTTTTGCGAGTGCGGTTGCCGATTCGCTTTGACAACGCTAACGCCAGCAGAGCCATGGCGCATCGGCGCGGCCTTACTGGAGCTAATTCGAGACAACTGCGGCAACATGCATGTGTATGTGATCGATTTTTTCATATGTGCAATGTAGTGAGGAAGACGCCATGGCGCTTGCTACGTTGTTGATTAAACGAAGCCTGCAGTGCCATTTGATGCAAAGCAGCATTTTGTTTACGTTCGCGGGCGATACAATTTGTAACTTGGCTCGATTCACCTAGCCAACCGCCTAAGTGGGTTGATTAGCATACGTTCACGGTAGAGCGTTATTATGCCCCGAAACAGTGGCGTGTGCTTGTTGAAAGATATTGGTGTGCCTAGTGTAGAGAGAGAGAGAGAGGTGTTCGTGCAATCTGCATGTGTACCTGCAAGACGCTTTTGCTTGTAACTAATAATGTACCGGCCAGACACCTACATTGTACGCCTGACTTTGAAGAAAAAACTTGCATGCACAATGTGAGATTTTGTAATCTGCCAGAGTTGCTTTTTATAAAATAATACACTGCCAGCATGTTCAAAATATGTTTCGCTGCTGTGTGGCAGGGTGCGGTTATACACGCTGTTGTGTAGTTGCTGATGCAAGCACTTATAGTTTTGATGCGTTAATATTTCTCATCTAACTCATCAGGTGTTTGGCTGTTTCAGCACAAACAAGGTATCTTCCAGCCCGGTGACCATGCAATTTTTTCTTGCACACAGCGCAAACACCGAGATGTACCCACTCGCAGATGGTCGCGTCAAGTGCATATTTACCTTGACTAAAATGTCGAATCAAGTTTTTTTCATCGACCGGTCCCTGCCCTGAGTGCTAACGTCTTGGCAAACAAGACACATTGTTATGGACACTGCACACACCACACACAATATTCTCAGTTGAACCGATATTCTCAATACCTTTCAATGCACACTACATGCCGCAATCAACAGTGCACATTTTGAAGACTATGCCGCTGTTCCTCGCACAGGCCATTACGTGTGTTCACTTCTTCAAGATAAACAGACAGCGTGGCAAATATTTTACCACACAGTTTACCACACAGCTAGACGTTTGCTGACACATACTACAGCTAATGTCGACATTGTAACGTGAAGTGTAAGCTTTGAAAAATTAAAACTTGCCCCAAACACCGCACGACTGTACCGGGCTGAGCCACCAGCGGGAGTGTTTTTCCAGCCACACCTTTTACATGTGCCAGTGACATCATGCTGTGACGTACCTTGGTAGGGCCTATCGCTGCATACTTTATGTGAATGAGGGTCCTGTTAGTGAAAGCAGGCATTGTTGATTTCGTAACTTGTTCATTCCCAACTGGACCTTCATTTGCACGAGTTGTCGGACTGATATTCAGGCGAACTTTTGTGCAATAAATTGTACAGTTGGGAGTCTGTGCTTGCCCCATACTGTTGTTACTGGTGTTTCTTGTTGTTACTTTGCACTGCTCATTACTGCTCACCTACAGAAACTAGCCTATCTTGCCACTGTTTTGGACAAGATGCAGCTGGCAAGTGCGATAGTGTTCATAACTCTAAATTCTCAAGCAAAAATTATCAATTCATATTCAGTTAGTTGCATTCATATCAGTACATTATAAGAAATCATTGATTAAACATGAATCCATGTTCCTTCACATAATGCTCACAACTTTTATATCAAATTGAATGGTGTTTATAAAAAACATGGGTTTTAGCTAAACTTCATGCTCTTTTCTCGAACAGCTGACAAATCGCTATTGCATGCTTACTTGCCATGATTGGACTGTGTTTGAAATACATTGCAATTCTTCACCGGACTGCCAGTACACTTCACATTGGGGGAACATTTATTAACCATGGATTGATTAATTAAGAACGGAAAGAAAGAAGCGGCAGGCCTGGATACTTGATAATGGCATCCGTTTTGCTACCCAGCGCATTATCATGCAAACTTCCTATAGAGTGGTTATGCGTCTTGCATGTGTGTCTGTAAACCAAGAACTTTGGGTAGAACTATATTATTTATTACAAATGGTTGCAGGACTGTGGAGGCTGTAGGGCTGCTTAGGAATGGTGGAATCCCTGGACATGTGTTCAACCTTGCTGCATCAGCTCCTTGGTGTTTTCACGGCATCTTTACAGATGTGTTTGGTGAGTAAAACAAGCAGGTTTCAACACAAGGAAAAGTATAATATGGCAGCACCTCTTGTGCGTGCCTTACATCATCCCAAGTGTGTCAAATATTTATCTTGCACCTTGTGGCCTGTAATTTTTAAGAGACACTTCTTTTTGCTTTATATTTGAGTCTTGATGCTTCGACAGCAATGTATTTGTGCTTGACAGCAAGTGTTCTTGAACAAATAACTGATCTCAATAATGACAAAACATTCTTCATATTGGTGCTTAGCATAAGCTAGCACATATCTGTAGCAGATTCAATCATTCATTTTTTGCTGGGATGATAATGGGCAAGTAGCAAAGGCAAGTTCAGATTGGAGTGGTCGGTGACGTCTGTTTAGGCTCTGCCATATTGCTTTGCAGCCAGAGTTACTTGTGGCCACATATACAATGAAGCCACATGACGTGCATTCTAAATGAGATTACCATATCGCATTTCACTGCATCTAATATGTGCCAAACAAATGCAGATATCATTAGCTTGCCACTATAAAGGGATCCTAAACCAACACAAGGTTGAAATTTAGTCGTGGTGTTGCAGCTGTGTACGACTCTACAATGGATGCATAGCCGTGATAATTTGTCTATATGTTGTCTCAATAGTAATGTTACACACATTGTACGATACAAAGAGGTCCTCGCTTATTTCGCTTTTTTTCGCTATGCTTCTTTTTGTCTCTTCTTGCCATGTGCTCCTCCTCACTGTACAAGGAGCAAGAGCAGTGGGCACACAAACACGTATTTAAAAAAATGTTGTAAGGTGAGCACTGAGAAGCTGAACACTTTCAAAAGGCTCAAAGAGGTAAAGGTATTGTTTCTAGCTACTTTTTGGGCACCCATAGCTAGTTGTGCTGCTGCAGTTAAAAAAAAGTTAAATGTTAAAAATTATTGGAGGTGGTTTGGCACCCATAATTGCAGTTACATACAGAACTAGGTTTTCAATGCGTAAGCAAAATCTGTTCACTCTAAATCAATCCTAATGATATCTGA
This sequence comes from Rhipicephalus annulatus, assembly GCA_013436015.1. Classification (NCBI taxonomy): domain Eukaryota; kingdom Metazoa; phylum Arthropoda; class Arachnida; order Ixodida; family Ixodidae; genus Rhipicephalus; species Rhipicephalus annulatus. The sequence goes on from WOVY01012970.1 coordinate 6,426, forward strand.
AATTCAGGAAATATTCACAGAAAAGCTCAGGAAAAGGCTAAGTGGTTGCCCCTTGAACGTGAAGGAGATACCTTCTTCTAAAAGGTCAATAGACAGTCTAGTAGTCTCGATATTACATGCACTATAAAATATTCTGGTGTGGTGCTTTTCATGCATGTTATAATGAGAGGGGTTTTTAATAGAACTGTTGTCACTTTGCCCTGCGTTGCTGAAATTGTTCACATAGTTATAATACATGAATGACTTTATGCCTTTTGATTTTATGCAAATGGTTGGCTTACCCAGTCGGTTTAACTTGATTTGGATAAAATCATAAATGCTCTAAAATTTTTTTTACTATACAGCAGGTTTATTTTTAAAATACGCGACCATTGATGTGAACGCAGTTGGTGGCGTGCTTGATTAATCCTTCACTATCACCACTCTAACTACACCTGCTACAGTGCATAGTGTGACAAAAGTAATGGTACTTAACATTACTGGCAGCATACACTTTTATGTCTCAAAATAGGTTAAAAAGCCTGGTAAAAATGTGTGTACGTTTTTTTTTTTCGCTCCAACTAAATATTCTGGTCTACTCAAAGTAGCTTCCACTCTTTTAAGTTCCTCAAACTTTTAGGTGTTCAAAAGAAGTATCAATGCCATATACTTTCTTTGTCAGCCTACTCACCACTCTAATAATGAGAATTACCCGACAACATTACCCAGTAAAATAAAGGGATGTTATAAAAAGTAATGTCAATTCAATTGTCAAAAAACGTTGCCAAGTTACGTTTTTGTTCACTTTTCTTTTCACAATTTTGTTAAAGTTCCCCTATAGTTTGTTTGGCATCATTTTCTGCTAGTTCTCATTATAATGTGTTCAACAAAGACAACAAACCCTTAAATTTATAGTTCTTTCCTTTACTCATGAATCTGAAACAGTGAATCTCAGTAATCTTAGCGGTGTGTGACTTGTTTTTTTTTGATCAGTTGTGCATGTGTTCAAGTACATGCATTTAGGTGGGAGGGCGAACTATTGCCTCCTCCTGTGACTAGCAGATTTTCTGAGAACGGACAGATGCATAATGCTGCCAAAGAAGTATAGGGATATTGGAAGTAATCGTTACGTAATTGCAATCGTAATGTAATTGCCAGTAGGCAAAAAAAAGGTGTCCCACACTCGCCATAATGGTAACAGGCAGCGCTGACTGACTCTTCCATGTATAAATGCACATATATACCGTACAAAATGGAAGAGGGATAGCCGCCATGGTAGCTCAGTTGATAGAGCATCGGACATGTTATTCGAAGTTCGCAGGCTCGGTCCCTGTACAGGGCAGGTTATCTTTTTTTTTCCTGCCCCGCCACGGTGGTCTAGTGGCTAAGGTACTCGGCTGCTGACCCGCAGATCGCGGGTTCGAATCCCGGCTGTGGCGGCTGCATTTCCGATGGAGGCGGAAATGTTGTAGGCCCGTGTACTCAGATTTGGGTGCACGTTAAAGAACCCCAGGTGGTCAAAATTTCCGGAGCCCTCCACTACGGCGTCTCTCATAATCATATGGTGGTTTGGGACGTTAAACCCCACATCAATCAATATCTTTTTTTTTCCTTCTACTTTTCTTTCTTCACAATTACAACACTTCTATTCTTCTTGAAGATTTCTGGTGTAAAAGGTACCTTATAATCTGAAGAGGCAAACAGAATGTGCCAGTGTACGAGTTAGCTCTTGTAGTGGTTACAAGTAAGATATGTTTTGAAGAATAAATCATTCTGCCACTTGCCTAAAGAATGGCTACAGGACATGGCGCTGGATGCACTTTGTTATTTTTGAATCAAGCTATCTTGTATTCTATTTTTATAAATTACATGGGATACACATGACGGTATCACACACTTTAACGCCACAAAGATTATGCAGCGAACAATGTTATAAATGCGAAATTGCATAAGGATAAGGTGAAAACTGCACCCTCAACGAGAACGTACAGAAAGCACAGGGTGCAGGCGTCATTCCTTCTGCCCGTGCTTTTCAAGTGCGAGCTGTTTTCACCTCGTTCTGACCAACTAACTAGATTGAGATGTTTGTTATAGTGCAAGAGGATGCTCCACGGGAAACTAGGTTGTCTCAAAGTCTGTGTGTGTCTTTCAACCTATATGGTGCCCGGTTCAAGAGTTCATGCAGACCAGATCGTGTAAAACAGGACCGTGTAAATGGACCGTGTAAATAAAATGGACCATGTAAATAAACAGGATCGTGTAAAATGTCGTTTTCGTGTGCAACTGTAGTTGTGGTTGTGCTGAATGACCTTTCTTTATATACACTACATAACAAACTTGCTTCTTTAGAGTCGAGTGCATCTTCGGATCGATTGTAAATGTTTGCATATACGAGGCCTTAAGTTTTATAAGAAATTCCTCAGTGTGCCACGAGGAAATGTGTGTTCAGCGAAAATTTGTATATCATTATATACAACTCTTAAAGCCTCGTCTACAACTTTATGCAGGTTGACCTTGAGCAGAAAACGAGGAGCGGCAGCAGCCCCCAGAAAAGAGCAAGCACCCTCCAAGCTCCCGAAGCTCTCTTCGACAGGAACAGCAAGGTCACTGTGTGGCATTGAAAACCATTGCAAGGAGTGCCTTATCAGTACACTGTGCTGCTCTTTCATCATCGCAGAAGACGAAGTTGACCACTCCAGAGGAACTTCACGCTGTGTATTGTGAGTGCTTCAGTGGTTTTGTTTTTGTCCAGCCAGCAGTTAAGAAATCATGTGTCAGATTCAGCCAGGATGGCTAGAGGGAGTCGGGCAGGCATGTTTGGACATTTGTCTAGCCAAGTAGTGCCAATTTTCGCACTGGTCCTGTTGGAGTTACTGCCACAATCACAGAAGCTACGTCACCTCTCTAAATGTACAGATGTGTCGGGGAAGATTAGCTGCATTAGGTTTTTCTATAACTGATAGCTGCCAACATTCTTCATTATACAGGAGTTTTGTTCCTCACTTATGGGTGTAAAGCCCTCTACAGAAAAAATGCAACACGTCTACTTCCAGAAGACTCCAAGGCCCTACTTGTAGGTTTTTTCGGCTTGTATCATAAGCACCTCGTTTGGGGTACATGAACGTTTTATAAACATGTACAGCGAAAATTTTGGGTGGCTGGTCGTTTTGTCGTTATCTTGTTCCTCGCAGTATTCTTAAGCATGTTGTGCATTACGTTGTCAATCTGGTTCATGTGCATAGAAGACATTACGAAGTTTCAGGCTACAGTATAAAAAGCCTGGAAGCAAGCTATCAATAATTTTTTAACAGAGTTGCTTAATCTGATACATGATACATCACTAAACTTTCGTGCGTATTCATCAATGTAAGCTCGTCTTAGTGTTATCCAAAATGAAGATGTGAGTCGACAGATGGAAACATCTAGTGGGGTAATCAGGGTGAACAGTAGAAGTGCTTCAGACAGGCTGCCGATGTTGCGACAGGAGGACCTATTTTTTAGAAGTCACCTTGTCATCCTTGGCGTGTTAGTTTAAATGGGGTCAGTAATGACATCATCTTTGGTATAGGGCGTGTGTGCCTGTTGGAAATGTTTGTCTGAAAAAAAAACCTATAACGCAGAAGAGTGCAGCCCTTGCTTATTTTCAGTTAGGTGCGCTGATACAAAGTGTTCTTTTGTCGGAGGTTGGGTGGTAAGGAGGGAAGCAAAAAAAAAAGATAAATGATAGAAAAGAAGAAAAAAGAAGAAAGAAAAGGGGAATGCAAAGTAAAAGTAGTGCTAACAACTGCTCCTACTTTGCATTCCCCCTTTTCTTCTTTTTTTCCCTTGCTTTCTTTTTTCACCTTTTTTGTTAATTTGCATTGTCCCATCTAGTGCATGAATCAATGACACATGGTTTTGCTATAGCAAAGATGCCTATGTGGTGTGGATTGAACAGTGCATGTACTTCATTTAGTAATTACAGACTGATCAGTCTTGCAATAAGTGCTTCCTGTCTATCACCACACATGTTCAATTGAAAAGTTTGTGCTTGGCTCTTAGTATGCTGGTATATAGCTTGTGTCTTGGACTACTCAAAATGAATGTTATTTTGCTGCTGTTTATGGTAATGAATTTATCCAACATGAAAATATCTTGCCTTGTGAACTTTGTCGGACCTGCCTTTCTTTTTCTTTCCTATGCAGACATTGTATGTGAGGGAGGCAGTAACAGAGAGGTGATAGCTTGAGCTTCGGAAGAATAAATGCTGGCATTGAGGCAATTATGCATCAAACATCCCAGCCATTTTGCCAACCGTCCTAAATGTGTTTTGAAAAAAATATTGGGCTCGTTTACTGTATTTTTCTGAAAACAGCAAAATGCTAAAATATATCGCAGAGAACAAAATATTAGGCCAAGTTGGTGCCTCCTGGACTTCCCAGGATGTCGTCTGGGTGTTGTTTGTAAAAAGTAAAGTGTTTCAAAAACTACTGCCTCTTCTACACCAAATTCGGTCTTGGTATTAAGTAAAGGTGATTGTGTGTAATGCATGAAGCTCAGTAGTATTAGTGCAATTTTTCGCCACATCAAAAAGCAAGGAAGCAGTTCTCTTCATATGGCAAGTTATATGATTACACTTTGTCTTAAAGTAGAAATGAATTTTTGAAGTTTTCTTATGATGGCTGTTTTCTGCATTTGATGTACGACAGCTTCCGTTCCGAAGTTCCTCATGGCCCTCAATAGGAGACTTCAAAATCATTTTCCTCATTTAAACAAAAATTGTAATGATAACATTTGCCATGTAACAAGAACTGTTTATTTGCTTTCAACTTAGATATAAAAGTAATTTTCAATTAGACAAACACACAACTCAAATTGCAATCTCAATGTGGACAAAAACGATTATATAGTGATATTTGCAATCCGGACCTAACATTATTTTTTTTTTCGTAAAATATAACTTCTGTGCAGTGAGTATTTGTGGCTCAAATATTCATACAAAATGCAGTATTGCCATACAAGAAATGCAAACGATAAACAGTTTGGCGGAATTCTTCGAAGCCTATGTAGCAGAAAAATTGCACTAATGTTACCTGACTTCAAATACTTTAAGAAGCATCTTTACTTAATATGTAGATCAAATTTGATATGGCAAGAAAAAGCGGTACTTTGAAATTTTTCTCACAAATAACACCCGCACGACTTTCTGCAAAATTCTGAAGGTACCCACGTGACCACTACTCTTTTCTCTTCAAAACATTTCTGCAAATAACTATTTTCAGAAGAGTAAATTACCATCATTTTTTAAACTATACATCTGTGATGGTCGCCAGGCAGTATGGTTTGTATGTTTGGTGTAGAATAGCCCAGTGCAAAACACAACAATGGCTGAGCATCCTTTGACGCTCGGGCAATTTCGAAAGCATTTGTTTGTTAGCAGCAATTCAGTTAAGCCCTTGTCTTTATGCTTAGGCCCAGAAACAAAACACAAGTAACTAAAGTAGTCCTAAGAGCCATGTAGTCCTCACTGTTCCAAGGCTTGTGGAGCCTAATTTAGTGCAAGCTTCACCATTTTTTAAAAATTCAGATTCAACCAACAGGTTTTGGAGGCACAATGCATTTTCAGCTAACTTGTTTCACACCAGTTACTTAGATAAAAAGCGGAAAGTAGAGGTAAAAATACCAATATAAAGGCATTGTAGGTAATAACAAAAAGGACTGCTTTCTTTTTTTGTGTGGTGCTTTGCCTGAACGCTGTGCTTTTTGTGGTATAGTTCATTGTCTAGTGAACATAGGCCTTAAAAACTTACATTAGCCATGTTGAGGTCGATTTCTTGGTTATAGTCATAGTAGCCATATTAAAAATATATGACTTCAAACTTGATTGTTCTTTTGAAGATTTTTTCCTTGCATAATGATATTTGAGAGTCTTAGTCAATTTTGTTATAAGAAAACGTGATGTCATAATAGGGTCACTTTTTGTAGAGTCGTTCAGTTCTACCTTACCTTTTACATTCCTAATAGAGCAGTTATTTTCAATATCGGTATTTAAAATGGAATGAGCATGCTGTATGTAGTAAGGTGCATGCACCCAACTTTTCTGTTGGCAGTTTATTTCGGTTATTCTTGATTTATATGTGGGGTTTCCCGTCCGAAAACCACTATATGATTATGAGAGACGCCGTAGGGGAGGGCACTGGAAACTTCGACCACTTGGGGTTCTTTAACGTACACCCAAATCTGAGCACACGTGCCTACAGCATTTCTGCCTCCATCGGAAATGGAGCCGGGGTTTGATACGGCGACATGCGGGTCAGCAGCCGAATTTCTGTTACTCTTGCTCCCCTATATGTGTGCAGTTCGGTTATAGTTATCTGGCTTGCACAGATTTTTAATGGCACCTGCCTGGTCCTGCTTGCTTTCATGGTGATTTTAACCTTCATAAGTTGCATAGGTTTAACTCTCAAAATTCAAAATGCCAATTTTGTGCACAAACTGTATAGTATAAAGGCAGCAGATGTACATGCACACACTATTAAATGAACATTGAGAGCTTTCACTTGCAGTTCCTAAAGTTTTACTGTGCAGGAAGCGTTTAAATCATAATTTCATAAGGACATATTAATCGATTATCTCTACCATTGAAAATCGTGACAAACTAGTTATTTTCACTGTGATAAGCATGCTGTTTTTTTTGATGTGGCAGAACTAATTTTTACACTCATTCCTTCTATTATTCACATATGCATAACATGAAGGATTGTGTGCCTTAAATTTTCAGTTTCATTCTGTGTGTTATATATTTCTTGTGCATGTAAACTATTGTGCTAACATGTGTCTCTGACATTATTTGTGCCAATTATTTTCATTTCCAGGTGCCTATGAAGGACGTATAAGTTCTATCGCAGTGACCTTCGAAATTTGCAGTGGTGCCGGAGCCTCAAGCAGCATTTCGCCGATCTCCACAAGGCATTCATGAGATCAACACAGCGCCACACTTTCACAGTGCTATGATTATTATTTATGTTTAAACATTTCGTTTTAAAATTGCTGTTACATTGTGCCACCATCCTGTGGCTTAGGTGGAGCTCGTGAAATTGCGGTACAGTCACCTCATTTGTGTACGATCAACACTGCAATGTCACTATTCACAGCTGGAGCATACAGACAAATAAAAAAACATATTGATTGTAGCAGGGCTGATGTGTATATTAATGCTTCTCTATTGATAATAATAACTTTATAAGTTCTTTAAGTCTTGCATAGAACACTGCATTAATGTGTTGCAATGTAACCACCATTTATGATCGCTAGCATGTTAATTTAGTAGTTTTGTAATGTCTTTTATTTAAAAGGTAATTTTGCTTCCGCATCACGACAATTAGTAAGATGCCGATGATTCAATCCCTCATCATGCACGTTTAAGAAATATCGTGATTTGTACACAGTATTGCATGTACTCAAGATGTGGACGTCTATTCAATTTACACATTATATTGCTTTGCACTAGATTCAGACGTAACATGCACACATTTCAGTAATTTCCGCATGATACGTCTTTCCATAAGATGCGGAGTCCGCATCATACGTCTTTTGCGGAGTCCGCATCATACGTCTTATGCGGAGTTCGCATCATACGTCTTCCATATTCCAATAATTCTGTATGTGAGGTCTCCGCATCTTACGGAACGTTTCAGTAGGGTACCCTCGGCGCCCACTGTCAGTTCTTTGTCCGGCATCGTCCGTGATAAAGTTCAGCAGGCACTACGAGAACCATCCTGTCAGACAGAGCCGTGGCCCCTAAATGACTTCGCTCGCATGTCGTATGCGCAAACTCCGCTCCAGCCAGCACCACCTTTGGCTCCGCTTCCCACCGCGGCCCCTGCCATGCTTCCGGCAGACCAAACTCTGCGCCAACCTGCACCACATTTCACTCCACATTACACCACAGCCCTAGCCATGCTTCAGGCAGTCCAAGCGGGCCCGTACCTCAGTGACCGCCGACCGATTCCACGGAAATCAGACGTGTGGCGGGCGCCCGATCGACGTCCCCTTTGCTATCACTGTGGTGAACCTGGGCACATCTACCGACAGTGCACTTATCGAGAGCTGAGACTTCGTGGTTTTTCAGCCAACTCCCCACCTCCTAGGTTCAGCCAGTGGCCTCCGGAAATCGCTGACTACGTTGCTCAGCAACGCGGATCGACATCTTGGCACTACTCACGCTCTCCATCACCGCGGCGGTTCTCGCCGAATCATCGCACCTATGCGGGCATGGCGCAGAGCCGGTCACCTAGCCCGTGTCGGGAAAACTAGCCTCAGCGACCTTCAGGCCGCTCAGACTGAAGGGCGCCCAGACTGGTCATGCTCAAGGCCCCCTATCGACGCGGACTGAAGATGCCGACGATACATCGACAACGACACCACCAGCTGATTGCGGAAGAGTTTCCTTAGATATTCCTGTTCTGCTAGATGGTCATGAAGTCAGCGCTTTAGTGGACACTGGTGCGGACTATTCCATAATTAGCGAAAAGCTGGCCGCCTTTCTCAGGAAATTAACGACGCCTTGGAACCAAACGCCGATTCGTACAGCTGGCGGACATATCGTCACGCCACTCGGTATGTGCACGGCATGATGATGATGATGATATATGGTGTTTTTGGCGCAAGGGCCATTTGATGGCCAAAGAGCGCCAGTTCATGCGACAAGGAATGTGGACAATGATTGTGATTAGCGGCTGTATAAGGGCCATATAATTCCTCGCGGTAAGGCGGGTAAAAGCATACAAGTAATAAAATCATGACCATGCCGTGAAAGGTGTGTGTGGTGTGAATAGATAACAAAAGTTGGTGATAATAAAAAACGATGGTGTATATGTATGGCATTAGCACAAGTGCCTCACTGGTTCATACCCTTGCGTGCAAGGGCCGTGAGGCAAGTGCTTTCCTGTGTAGCCACCGCAGCAAAAACCTCCCTGGAGGGGTCGTGCTACGGGATGCCCGGGCATATGATATGAAAATTACGAATTTCTTTTAAAAACGCACACAATGATTTATGACTAAAAAGCGGTTCCCTACCAACAAACATTGCAGGGTGTAAAGGTATATATTGTCGGTAGGGTAATGGAAAATGCTGTTTTCTTATAGTTTCTAAGTGTTTACACTGAATTAACACGTGAAGGACGGTTAATGGTTCACCACATCTGTCACACAATGGTGGATCGCCACCAGACAAAAGATATGTGTGTGTCGTGTATATGTGCCCTATCCTGAGTCTCGTTAGTATAACCTCTGTATGACGCGATTTTGATACTGGCAGCCAATGACCAAGGTGTGGCTTAATATTGTGTAGTTTGTTTTGTGTGTGTGTATCCCACTTGCTCTGCCATGATGTTTCGTTTGAGAGACGGCTTAAGATCAAGGGCCGGGATTAATATGGGTGTAGGGCCAGTGCTTTTGTGGACGGATGCAGCAAGCTGATCCGCCCTCACATTGCCTTGGATCTCACGGTGCCCTGGCACCCAGCACACTACAACATGTTGTTTTAGTGTGTAGAGTCTGCACAAAATGGAGTAAAGTGAGACAAGGACCGGGTTTTTTTGTTTTTTAGGACTGTGCAGAGCCGTTACCACACTGAGGGAGTCTGTATAAAATACTGCTTTGTCTATTTGTAGTTGTTTGATGTGTTTAGCTGCCACAAGTATCGCGTAAGCTTCTGCTGTGAAGATACTTGTGCTTGGATGTAGAGGGCCAGCATCCGAAAAGGATGGGCCGACAGCAGCGTAGGACACAGAGGAGTTGGACTTGGAAGCATCTGTAAAGAACTCAGGACGTGTGTATTTGTGTTGAAGTTCCAGGAAGTATGTTCGGATATGGGCAATAGGCGCATGTTTTGTAACTTCTAGAAAGGACACATCGCAGTCTATAGTCTGCCATTGCCACGGTGGCGGATATGCTACAGGAGCCATTAAACTGTGTTCTAGTGAGACTCCAGTTTCCTCGGCTAGACTTTTTAGGCGAACTGAGAAGGGCTGCCTCATCGAAGGCCTGTTTTGAAACAGAAATGAGCTCGACAAATCATTATTAGTAGAGTATGAGGGGTGCTTTTTATCTGCTTTCACCTTAAGGAAATAAATAAAAGACATATAAGTTCTCTGCAGATGAAGTGACCACTCATTTGACTCAACATAAAGGCTTTTTACGGGGCTGGTGCCAAAAGCACCCGTAGAAAGGGGGATGCCCAAATGGTGCACGGGGTCCAGCATCTTTAAAGCACTTTGAGTTGCAGACTGATAAACAACGGCCCCATAATCTAAGCGGGTGCGAATGAGGCTTCGATACAGATTCATGAGGCATTGTCTATCACTACCCCAAGTAGTACGTGACAGCACTTTTATACCATTCATGGCTTTTAAACATTTTATTTTTAAATGCTTGATGTGCGGAACGAAGGTCAGCTAGTTGTCCAAGATTAAGCCTAAGAATTTATGCTCGGCTTTGACGGACAGACGTTGCCCGTTCAGTCGAATGTCAGGTTCAGAGTGCATGCCTCTCTTTCGAGAGAACAAGACACACGTGCTTTTTTGTGGGTTAAGTTGAAATCCGTTTTCATCTGCCCATTTGGAGACCTTGTTTAAGCCCAGCTGAACCTGCCGCTCACACATTGCCAAGTTGCATGACTTGAAGCCAAGCTGAACGTCGTCGACATATGTACAATAGAACATACTGTGGGGGATGGACAAGTACAAAGAATTCATTTTGATAATAAAAAGTGTGCAACTAAGCACACCACCTTGTGGCACGCCTGTTTCCTGGACAAATGTTTGGGAGAGAACACTGCCCACACGGACATGGAATGTCCGGTTTGACAGGTAACTTTCGATTATACGAAACATTCTTCCGCGCACACCAAGGTGGGACAGATCTCTTAGAATTCCAAAACGCCATGTTGTATCATAAGCCTTTTAGATATCGAGGAACACACAGAGAAAATATTGTTTATGGACGAAGGCGTCTCTGATCTGTGCCTCGATACGAACAAGGTGGTCTGTGGTGGATCTGCTTTCTCGAAACCGGCACTGAAATGGGTCGAGCAAATTGTTTGTTTCAAGGATATGTACAAGTCGGCAGTTTATCATTTTTTCGAAGACTTTGCACAAGCAGCTTGTAAGTGCAATAGGCCTATAACTTGAAGCTGAAGAAGGGTCCTTGCCCTCTTTCAAAATGGGGATAATAAGAGCCTCTTTCCAGGAGGTAGGGATAGTGTCAGAAAACCAGATAGCATTGTACAAACAAAGTAAGGTTTTTTGTGTTTCGGCTGGTAGGTTTTTTTAACATTTCATACACCACACGGTCAGAACCTGGGGCAGAAGTACTGCAGGAGTTTAGAGATGTTCGGAGCTCAGCTAGACTGAAAGCTTGGTTATAAGCCTCGTATCTAGTGGATTTGTGTTCTAGTTTCTGCTTTTCTATTCTTCTTCTGTATTTTTGGAAAGTGTCAGTATAGTGGGACGAGCTGGATACCCGTTCAAAGTGTGCACCGAGGAAGTTTGCCTGGTCTTCCAAGGTATCACCCTGAGTGTTTAAGAGTGGAAGTGTGTGTACTTGTTTTCCTGCTATCCTACCGACCATGTTCCAGACTTTGGCGTCTTGTGTATATGAATTTATCCCTGATAAAAACTTGTGCCAACTTTCTTTTCTGGCCTGCCGGCGCGTTCTCCTGCCTCGAGATTTATTTTCTTAATGATCTCAAGGTTTTCCGCTGTCGGCGAGTTCCGAAGCAACCTCCATGCCCTGTTCTGTTCCTTTCACGCATTCTGACACTCAGTGTTCCACCACGGGACGTGTCGTTTGCCGGGAAGTCCAGATGTTTGTGGAATGCACTTGGCTGCTGCGTCAGTAAGAAAGGCCGTGAAGTACTGCACAGCTTCATCTATGCCTAATCCACATAATTCGGTCCAAATTAATTGAGTTATTTTTTTGAAATTGTTCCCAGTCAGCTTTGTTTATCAGCCATTTGGGTACATGTGGAGGACATTCATGTATTATTGGTGTACTCAAAACCAAAGGAAAATGGTCACTTCCGTATGGGTTATTTATGACTTTCCACTGAAGTAATGGTACAAGTGAAGGAGATGCGATACTGAGGTCTATGGAGGAGTAAGTATTGTTTGCAAGGTTATAATATGTTGCCTGTTTTCTATTCAACAGACAAGCACCTGATGAAAAGAGGAACTGTTCGATGAGACGACTTCGTGCATCACATCGACAGTCACCCCATAAACCGCTGTGCACATTCAGGTCCCCTAGAACCAGATAAGGTTCTGGTAACTCGTCTAATAAAGAGTGGAAATCATGTTTTTCCAGGCGGTGTTGCGGCAGTATGTATAGAGAGCAAATGGTGACGAGCTTACTCAATAGAACTGCTCGAACAGCCACTGCCTCTAGGGATGTTAGTAGTGGTAGATGGCTACATGCTACTCCTCGATTAACAATAATGGCTACACCACCAGATGATGCCACAGCATCATCTCTGTCCTTTCGAAAGACAACATATTGACGCAAAAAATTTGTATTTTTGGATTTTAAGTGTGTTTCCTGTACAAACAGCACTTTTGGAGAATGTTTGTTTAGAAGTTCTTGGACATCGTCGAGGTTTCAAAGTAGTCCTCTGACGTTCCATTGTATAATTTGTGTCTCCATTATGGGAGTAAAGAAGTGCTGTGTGTACGAAATGAGTGTGGCTGGTGTCTAAAGAGAGAAGTGACTTATCTTACAGAGCCTTTAGAAGGCCCTGTAATTACCGTTTTGTCTTTTTTAGAGCGGTCGAGGGAACCCCGCCGCTCTTTTGGCGCAGTCTGCGCCGGTGCAGTTGATGTGTCCATCGCCTCAGGAGAAGCGACAGATAATGTTTTCGTTGTAGGCTTCGTCGTGACAGACGCAGCCTTAAACCCCACCGGGCTGGAGGTCGAGGGGACCTCTTTAGTTTGTGTGGTGCCCTGGCTGCTGCCAAGGTTCACAGGAGCCTTCGGTGGGGCTGTATTCAAGGAGGGTGGGGCAGCCGAGGCTGCTCCCCCCATGGGGGCTTGTGGCGTTTGCCTCGGCACGCTGGGCGTAGTCCAAGGCATTGCCGAAAACCGAAGTGGTGCTGACCCCCCTCGCACCACTTCGGCATACGATGTGTTCCCAGAAAAGTGCGGGGAAACGCGCTGCCGCGATTCACGGAAGCTTATGTTCAATTTAAACTTTGTACTAATAATTTCTTTTTCCATTTTCCAGGCCACGCATGACCAGGAATATGCAGGATGGTCACCCTCACAGTTTGCGCAGTGCACTTGTAGCTGACAGTCATCGTCAGCGGTATGACCTTTGGTGCCGCATTTCGCGCAGGTAATCTGTCCTCGGCAGCTCTGGGAGCCGTGCCCGAACCTCTGACACTTAAAGCAGTGCCTCGGGTTGGGTATGTATGGTCTAACTGGCAGTTTAAGATATCCTGTTGCTATTTCAGTTGGGAGGGTGCTAGATGCGAAAGTTAGTATGATGTGCTTCGTTGGGATTTCCTTATTTTCTCTTCTTATTATGATACGCTGCACCTGAATGACGTTTTCCTCTTTCCAGCCTGTTAGAAGTTCATCATCAGAGAGGTCCATCAGGTCTCCATCTGATACAGCACCCTTTACACTGTTCAAGGTTTGATGCGGTGTGATTGTGATAGGCTGATCCCTAAATGCTGTGAGTTTATGTAGTCTCTGGTACTGTGCGTTGTCTTTTAATTCAAGTAACAGGTCACCACTGGCAGTCTTTGTGGCCTTGTAGCCTGCGCCCAGCGTTTCTATGAGACATTTGGACACAAGGAAAGGTGAAATACATCTAGCTTCTTTTCTGTACTTTCACAGTGAATTATGTGGTATTTGGGGAAATTATCTTTTTTGTTTGGAACAAACTCCAAAATTGCATCGGTGCGCCACCTTTTGGAGGGGCGATTAGTTGTAAGAGGGCTAGGGATTCCCATAAATTTGATAGCTTATTCGGCGGCCATGCCAGCCACCCACCACCGAGCCCAACAAGGGGACGCTGCGAGACGTGAAGGAGGCGCAGGCGCCAGCCGTACATGGCTGCTATAACCTAATATATCTACCCAAGGTTGGATATTTACACTAGGTTAACCCTTGCCACCAGGAAAAACTGGAAGTAAAATGAAGTGAGGAGAAGACAGGAAAGATGTAAAGTGAGAACAAAAGATGAAGATGTAGGGAGAGAGAGATAGGAAAAGGCGACTGCCGATTTCCCCTGGGTGGGTCAGCCCAGGGGTGCCGTCTACGTGAAGCCGGGGCCAAAGGGGTGTGTTGCCTCTGCCGGGGGGCCTTCAAGGTCCAATCACCCAGCGTCGGCTCAACCCCCAGGATCCCCTTTTCCCCGGACACGGCAAAGCCACGCACGGCTAGGCGTGGGAGGGAGTAGAAACTCCCCCGTTAGCTCGGGTCCGTGGTGTCACTACACACCAAACGCCTACTTGCGCAGGCGCCCCTGCGGGGGTATGTGCACGGCAAGACTGCAAGTCCGCGGTTGTACATTTGATGCCAGTTTGAGCGTTCTCCGGCAGTGTTCTCGACACCTGATCATTGGCATGGATTTTCTCAAGGAGCATGGTGCTATAATTAACATTCGACGACGTCTAGTCACTTTCGCGACCACAAACGCCACAACAGCTTACGCCAACTCCAGCCACTTCCGAGTGTATCTTCGAGTCGTCGACGACGCTGTCACGTTACCACCCCCGTGCAGCTGTCGTGGTTCAGGTGGCGTGGAAACGGAGTGATGCACGGTGAAGCAGTCGTGGAAAGCAATCACTCGCTTCTGCTGTCTCAAGGTGTCTGCATAGTGAGAAGCCTGGTTGACCTTTGTGATGATCACTGCAACGTTTTTGTCACAAACTTCAGCTACGAGTACCGGCACCTTTGTCCTGGAACTGTCATCGCCTACGCCGACCCAGTTGCCAATGTCACCGAGTGTTTTGCTTCCGAGGCCATCGGCACGGCTGAAGCGCCTTTCCGCAGAGTCGACATCAATCCAACGCTTTCTGAAGTGAACAAGCAGCGTTTGAGCGAGCTGTTGCTGGAGTTCCACACATGCTTTGCACGTTCTTTGAAGATACGTCAAACACCGATAACGAAACACCGTATCATCACCTAGGACGACGCGCATTCCATATGGCAGCAGCCTTATCGTGTTTCGCCTACCGAACGGCACGCGATTCAAACGCAGGTTAAAGAAATGCTTCAGGATGGCGTGATACAGCCTTCAAGCAGCCCTTTGTCATCACCAGTCGTTCTTGTGAAAAAGAAAGATGGCAAGCTTCGCTTTTGTGTCGACTACAGGAAGTTGAGCAATGTCACAAAGAAAGACGTGTACCCGTTGCCAAATTCGATGATTCTCTGGACAAGCTGCAACGCGTGATGTATTTTTCGTCCGTCGACTTGAAGAGCGGTTATTGGCAAATAGAGGTCGATGAACGTGGCCGGAAAAAGACCGCTTTTGTAACGCCGGTGGCCTTTATGAAAGTGCTTCCTTTCGGCCTCTGTTCCGCTCCAGCTACATTCCAGCGAATGATAGACACCGTCCTGGCAGACCTCAAAAGGAAAAGCTGTCTCGTCTACCTTGATGATGTCGTTGTGTGTTCAGAAACGTTTGACGAGCATCTTCGTCGCCTTCAGAATGTGCTCGAATCCATTAGAATGGCCGATTTCACACTCAAGCCTGAGAAATTTCATTTTGGCTACGAATAATTAAAGTTTCTTGGTCACGTCGTGCGTGCCGTTGGTGTTCGGCCTGATCCTGACAAAACTGCTGCCTTCACCGCTTTTCCACCTCCAACTGACAAGAAAAGTTTTCGACGATTTCTGGGTCTGTACGTGTATTACCGGCGCTTTATTGAAAATTTCTCTAACATTGCGGAACCACTATTACGCCTCACGCGTGATGACACATCATTTGTCTGGGCTGACGAACAGCAGACTGCCTTTGCGGAACTACAGCGCCGGCTCTCTTCCCCTCCCGTGCTCGGCAACTTCGATGAAGATGCTGACACTGAAGTACGCACTGGTAGCAGCAATTTTGGTCTTGGAGCTATTTTGGTACAAAGACACGTGGCATTGAACGGGTAAAAGCCTACGCAAGTCGCACACTGTCTCGCGAAAATCTAACTATTCCACATCAGAGAAAGAATGTTTCGCGGTCATTTGGGCAATTACAAAGTTTAGGCCATATATCTATTGAAGACCATTTAAAGTGGTGACTGACCATCTTGCTTTGTGCTGGTTGACCAATCTACGAGACCCTTCAGGTCGATTAGCACGATGGAGTCTGCGCGTACAGGAATTTGATGTCACCATCGTGTACAAGTCAGGCAAAAAGCACGAAGACGCCGACACGCTATCACGAGCACCTCTTCAATCCGCCAGTACTAGCGCAGAAGAGGACGGCGCCTTCGTGGCAACTCTCAGCGGACCGGATCTGATGTCTCATTACGAAATGACGCCGATCTAACAAATTATTATAGATCACTTAGAAGGTGGCACAGCGTCCATTCCTCGTCCGTTGTCATGAACGTTGCCATCATTTTGCCTACGAAATGGCGTCTTATACAAAATAAACGCCGGTCTAGTGACAGATCTCATCTTCTCGTCGTGACTGAGGCTCTCCGCGATGACGTCTTATTAGCTTGCCACGACGAGCCCTCATCTGGCCATCTGGGCTACTCGAGAACTATGGATCGGGTGCGACAACTCTACTACTGGCCTAAAATGTCTGCCTGTGTCAAACTCTATGTGAATGGATGCCGTGAATGCCAGCGTCGCAAGACACCACATTTAAAACCTGCAGGTCATCTACAACCAATCGATCCATCACGTACACCGTTTGAACAAGTGAAGATAGACCTCTTAGGCCCGTTTCTTTTGTCTTCTTCTGGCAACAATTGGATCATTGTCGCAACCGACTACTTGACGCATTACACTGAGACGAAGGCGTTGCCACGAGGGACCGTATCTGAAGTTGCCAATTTTTTTAGCATCAAATTGTGCTACGGCACGGCGCCCCGTCATATGTCATCACTGATCGAGGGACATCATTCACAGTGAAACTCTTGGATGATATTTTCAGGTTGAGATACACAACCCATCGAAAGACCACTGCGTATCGCCCTCAGAGTAATGGTTTAACAGAAAGGCTAAACAAAACACTAGCCCACATGATCTCTAGGTACGTGGATGTGCAGCACAAAACGTGGGACGACATCCTGCCGTACGTAACATTTGCATATAACACTGCAACGCAGGAAACTACACGCTTCACGCCACTCCAGCTAGTTTATGGTCGAGATGTTCGAACTATGCTAGACACCATGATTCCGTATGAGGACATCGACAAGCTCGACCAATTAGCCCCCAACATCAATGAGTACATTCAGCGCGCTGAGGAAGCACGTCAACTGGCCCGTGTACACATTCGAACTCAACAGTACGCAGATGCACGGTGGTACAACATCCACCATCGAGAAGTTTATTATGAACCTGGTGACCAAGTTTGGGTTTGGACACCCTTTAAGGTCTCAGTGAGAAACTCTTGAGGAAGTACTTTGGACCTTACAAAGTACTCAGACGTGGGAGCGACGTGAACTACGAAGTGGTTCCAGACGGAGGCTCACCATCATCCCAGCGGAGGTTACCACGCCCAGAGACTGTACACGTAGTCCGCCTAAAATCATACTTTACGCAGTGATGCCAATTTTCTTCTTGTGCCAGTGAACTCTTCATCTGAACAGTGAATGCCGTTTATTTCCAATTGCCGGGCCCATGACGTATTTTCTCTCGTGCACTATTTGTTTAATGTTTCTTTATGTTACCTGCTTCGACCATCTGCTGTGCACACTTTTGTTTGAGCATCGGGTCGAGGCTCTCTTGGGAGGAGGAGTAATGCCACCTGGTGATCTGTGCCAGTGAACAGTGGGTCAGTTCTGTGCCGGTGAACGAGAAAGACAAAGACGAGCAACCCTTGCCTGCGGAGACGTCCTTTTTTGTCTCTGAGATTTTGGCAGTCACGTCCATCGTGACAATATTGCCACGTCCCATTTCCCAAGTTTTTGTTATCGTCCCAAAACACCACACGATTCTCAGCGCAAACCGCGCCTGCAGTTTTCTAGAAGGTTCCGGACTGTAGTAGATCATTTCGATAAGATCACGCCCACTGTGCGAACGGTACAGATTGTTCTGGAAGCTACGCCACCGCCAGCGATAACGCTAGAACATTCGACGGCAGAGTATAAATGCCAACGCGCTTCGCCGCTTGTCAGTTGTTGATCGAAGGCCGACGCTCCGTTCGCCGCTATCAGTCCGAGACTGCTATCTGTGCGAGACTGCTGCTGTAATTGGACTTTCAGTTTACCGGGCACAGGTTCGCCCAAATAAACAGTTCAATTCCAATACGAAGTCTCCTGTCCTTCAGCCACGTCACGACCCCGTGACATCTGGTGGAGGTGCTGCTTCGTTCATGTACCGGACGCCCCCGTCAAGCCGTGAACCCAGCCCACGTCGCGGAGAAGACACCAACGCCAACCAGGAGCAGCGAACAAGCCGCCGACAGCAAGGGCTACCACCGGAGTACGGGCTTCTACCAGACAAGGCGCGGAAGACGAAGGCCATGACCGCGACTGCAGCGACAATGAACAACCGCAGCGTCCCAGCCCACGATGGTCATGCATCAACCCAGAGAACCACCAATTTTCCATGGGTCATCGTTCGAAGACCCGGAGTCCTGGCTGGAAACATACGACCGTGTGGCCGCCCTCAACCACTGGGACCATGATGAAAAACTGCGTCGTGTGTTCTTCTATTTGGAAGACACCGCAAGGACTTGGCTTGAAAATCGGGAGTCCACGCTCCGAACGTGGGATGTTTTCTGCGGCGCATTCCTGCAAACGTTCGCGAGCGTCGCTCGCAAAGAGAGGGCCGCTGCCTTATTAGAGACTCGGGTTCAACTACCAAATGAAAATGTCACCATTTTCACAGAAGAAATGACCCGACTATTCCGTCACGCTGACCCAGACATGCCTGAGGAGAAAAAAGTTCGTTTCCTTATGCGAGGGATCAAACAGGAGCTCTTCGCGGGACTGATGAGAAACCCGCCGAAAACCGTCCAAGAATTTGTAGCCGAAACGACCACGATCGAAAAGACACTGGACATGCGCACTAGACAGTATAATCGTCGCCTGACTGCAGACTGCGTTGCTGCTCAAGCCAGTAACTCCGGAGACCTGCGTGAAACGATCCGAGCGATCGTGAGGGAAGAGCTGCGCAAGCTGTTGCCTTCGGCGCAGCCTCAAGTGGATTCAATCGCCGACATTGTGCGAGAAGAAGTTCGGCAATCGCTTCAACTTCCCCACGCACCGCTGCCCGAGCCGGAAGCTATGAGCTACGCCGCTGCACTGCGCCACAACGCTCCTCCCCGTCCACGCCAAAACGCCGCCCCGTCGCACTTCCGTCGACAGACGCCACCGCCGCCACCACCACCCACCGACGTCATACCGTTCGCCAGCAGCCCAGCGCAGTGCACCGAGGAAGACTGACGTCTGGGCGCACCCCTGACCATCGCCCGCTCTGCTACCCACTGCGGCGAGGCCGGACACACATACCGCCGTTGCCAGTACCGACAAATGGGACTGCGTGGCTTCGCCGTCAATGCACCGCGTCCACAGCCAGGAGAACGACCACGTGACATCGCCGACTACCTGACAGGAACTCGGTGGACACCACGAAGCCCTTCGCGTTACCCGTCGCCCAGCCGCCGCACGTCACCCGCACCACCGGCAGTACTCTGGCCCAACGCGGGGCCGGTCTCCTAGCCCGTATCCGGGAAACTAAGGGCAGCAACCGGTGGAGGTGCGGTTGCTGTGCGACGAACTACCGAAGATCCTCCGACGACGACGACGCCCGCGACGGAGCTTTCCGAACACAACGCCAACCAGGCAAAGCCCTGACGGCGAAAGCTCACTTACCGAAGGTGGCCTGACGACGCAACATGGAAGCAGCAGAACCAGCCGATGCAGCCGTGACCCGACGCCACGCCCTAACTGTAATGCGAGAACGGCGAACTAGCGACCTCGACGTTCTTATCGACGGCCACAGTGTGACCGCTCTCGTCGATACTGGAGCCGACTATTCTGTCATCAGTGGGGTCGTTCGCCGCGAAGTTAAAGAAAGTTAGGACAGCTTGGAAAGGCCCTGAAATCCGCACAGCCGGAGGTCATCTCATAACGCCTGCAGGAATCTGCAACAGCGAGAGTCACCATTAACGGCCGTGTTTATCCTACAGACTTCGTAGTCCTACAGCGTTGCTCGAGAGATGTCATCCTTGGCATGGACTTCTTATGCCTCCATGGGTGCTGTCATCAACCTAAAAAACAAAGTCGATAACGTTATCCACAGAAGAAGCACTACCGCCGCGCACGCCGTCAGGACACCATGCCTTGAATGTGCTGGAAGAACAGTCACCATTCCGCCTCGCTCAAGCGTCATTATTTCAGTCGGCGCTCCTAAATCACCTGACTTGGAAGGCGTCGTTGAAGGCAGTCAGCATCTGTTGGTCACCGAAATATTTGCGTCGCAAGAGGAATTGCAGAGCTGCGGGGAGCAAAGCAACGGTTTTGCTCACGAATTTCAGCAGTGAGTACAAACATGTGAACAAAGGAACAACGGTCGCATTTATCGAAGAAATTGCCGAAGCCACCAGTGCTTTCGCCCTCGCCGATTCTGCGGAACCTGCTCAGTTGAACCAAGCCCCTCCCATAGCTTTCGACGTCAATCCCAGACTTACCAATGATAAACAAGAACAGCTCAAGGCCCTGCTCCTGCAATACGAAGATTGCTTTTCGTCGTCATCGAAAATTCGGCAGACCCCAATCACGAAACATCGCATCATAACCGAAGAAAATGCCAGGACCACTCCGTCAGAGTCCGTACAGGGTTTCGACGCGAGAACGTGAGGCCATGAAGAGACAAGTTGATGAAATGCTGCGGGATGACATTATCCAGATCCAGCCGTCCAAGAGTCCATGGGCATCCCCCGTGGTGTTAGTGAATAAAAGGATGGACC